>CATLJY010000408.1:0-18000 GCA_949987705.1 Thereva unica | reverse complement strand
GTTACATTCTTCAAATACATCCAAAATAACCAATTCACTTTATTCGTCGAAATTAAGTTACATTCTTCAAATACATCCAAAATAACTTAAATTCACTTTATTCGTCGAAATTAAGTTATATTCATCAAATACATCCAAAATAACTTAAATTCACTTTATTCGTCGAAATTAAGTTACATTCTTCAAATACATCCAAAATAACTTAAATTCACTTTATTCGTCGAAATTAAGTTACATTCTTCAAATACATCCAAAATAACTTAAATTCACTTTATTCGTCGAAATTAAGTTACATTCTTCAAACACATCCAAAATAACTTAAATTCACTTTATTCGTCGAAACTAAGTTACATTCTTCAAATACATCCAAAATAACTTAAATTCACTTTATTCGTCGAAATTAAGTTACATTCTTTAAATACATCCAAAATAACTTAAATTCACTTTATTCGTCGAAATTAAGTTATATTCATCAAATACATCCAAAATAACTTAAATTCACTTTATTCGTCGAAATTAAGTTACATTCTTCAAATACATCCAAAATAACTTAAATTCACTTTATTCGTCGAAATTAAGTTACATTCTTCAAATACATCCAAAATAACTTAAATTCACTTTATTCGTCGAAATTAAGTTACGTTCTTCAAATACATCCAAAATAACTTAAGTTCACTTTATTCATCGAAATTAAGTTACATTCTTCAAATACATCCAAAATAACTTAAATTCACTTTATTCGTCGAAATTAAGTTACATTCTTCAAATACATCCAAAATAACTTAAATTCACTTTATTCGTCGAAATTAAGTTACATTCTTCAAATACATCCAAAATAACTTAAATTCACTTTATTCGTCGAAATTAAGTTATATTCATCAAATACATCCAAAATAACTTAAATTCACTTTATTCGTCGAAATTAAGTTACATTCTTCAAATACATCCAAAATAACTTAAATTCACTTTATTCGTCGAAATTTAGTTATATTCATCAAATACATCCAAAATAACTTAAATTCACTTTATTCGTCGAAATTAAGTTACATTCTTCAAATACATCCAAAATAACTTCAATTCACTTTATTCGTCGAAATTAAGTTACATTCTTCAAATACATCCAAAATAACTTAAATTCACTTTATTCGTCGAAATTAAGTTATATTCATCAAATACATCCAAAATAACTTAAATTCACTTTATTCGTCGAAATTAAGTTACATTCTTCAAATACATCCAAAATAACTTAAATTCACTTTATTCGTCGAAATTAAGTTATATTCATCAAATACATCCAAAATAACTTAAATTCACTTTATTCGTCGAAATTAAGTTACACTCTTCAAATACATCCAAAATAACTTAAATTCACTTTATTCGTCGAAATTAAGTTACATTCTTCAAATACATCCAAAATAACTTAAATTCACTTTATTCGTCGAAATTAAGTTATATTCATCAAATACATCCAAAATAACTTAAATTCACTTTATTCGTCGAAATTAAGTTACATTCTTCAAATACATCCAAAATAACTTAAATTCACTTTATTCGTCGAAATTAAGTTACATTCTTCAAATACATCCAAAATAACTTAAATTCACTTTATTCGTCGAAATTAAGTTACATTCTTCAAATACATCCAAAATAACTTAAATTCACTTTATTCGTCGAAATTAAGTTACATTCTTCAAATACATCCAAAATAACTTAAATTCACTTTATTCGTCGAAATTAAGTTACATTCTTCAAATACATCCAAAATAACTTAAATTCACTTTATTCGTCGAATTAAGTTACATTCTTCAAATACATCCAAATTAACTTAAATTCACTTTATTCGTCGAAATTAAGTTACATTCTTCAAATACATCCAAAATAACTTAAATTCACTTTATTCGTCGAAATTAAGTTATATTCATCAAATACATCCAAAATAACATAAATTCACTTTATTCGTCGAAATTAAGTTATATTCATCAAATACATCCAAAATAACTTAAATTCACTTTATTCGTCGAAATTAAGTTACATTCTTCAAATACATCCAAAATAACTTAAATTCACTTTATTCGTCGAAATTAAGTTATATTCATCAAATACATCCAAAATAACTTAAATTCACTTTATTCGTCGAAATTAAGTTACATTCTTCAAATACATCCAAAATAACTTCAATTCACTTTATTCGTCGAAATTAAGTTACATTCTTCAAATACATCCAAAATAACTTAAATTCACTTTATTCGTCGAAATTAAGTTATATTCATCAAATACATCCAAAATAACTTAAATTCACTTTATTCGTCGAAATTAAGTTACATTCATCAAATACATCCAAAATAACTTAAATTCACTTTATTCGTCGAAATTAAGTTATATTCATCAAATACATCCAAAATAACTTAAATTCACTTTATTCGTCGAAATTAAGTTACACTCTTCAAATACAACCAAAATAACTTAAATTCACTTTATTCGTCGAAATTAAGTTACATTCTTCAAATACATCCAAAATAACTTAAATTCACTTTATTCGTCGAAATTAAGTTATATTCATCAAATTACATCCAAAATAACTTAAATTCACTTTATTCGTCGAAATTAAGTTACATTCTTCAAATATATCCAAAATAACTTAAATTCACTTTATTCGTCGAAATTAAGTTACATTCTTCAAATACATCCAAAATAACTTAAATTCACTTTATTCGTCGAAATTAAGTTATATTCATCAAATACATCCAAAATAACTTAAATTCACTTTATTCGTCGAAATTAAGTTATATTCATCAAATATATCCAAAATAACTTAAATTCACTTTATTCGTCGAAATTAAGTTATATTCATCAAATACATCCAAAATAACTTAAATTCACTTTATTCGTCGAAATTAAGTTACATTCTTCAAATACATCCAAAATAACTTAAATTCACTTTATTCGTCGAAATTAAGTTACATTCTTCAAATATATCCAAAATAACTTAAATTCACTTTATTCGTCGAAATTAAGTTACATTCTTCAAATACATCCAAAATAACTTAAATTCACTTTATTCGTCGAAATTAAGTTACATTCTTCAAATACATACAAAATAACTTAAATTCACTTTATTCGTCGAAATTAAGTTATATTCATCAAATACATCCAAAATAACTTAAATTCACTTTATTCGTCGAAATTAAGTTACATTCTTCAAATACATCCAAAATAACTTAAATTCACTTTATTCGTCGAAATTAAGTTACATTCTTCAAATATATCCAAAATAACTTAAATTCACTTTATTCGTCGAAATTAAGTTACATTCTTCAAATACATCCAAAATAACTTAAATTCACTTTATTCGTCGAAATTAAGTTACATTCTTCAAATACATACAAAATAACTTAAATTCACTTTATTCGTCGAAATTAAGTTACATTCTTCAAATACATCCAAAATAACTTAAATTCACTTTATTCGTCGAAATTAAGTTACATTCTTCAAATACATCCAAAATAACTTAAATTCACTTTATTCGTCGAAATTAAGTTACATTCTTCAAACACATCCAAAATAACTTAAATTCACTTTATTCGTCGAAATTAAGTTACATTCTTCAAATACATCCAAAATAACTTAAATTCACTTTATTCGTCGAAATTAAGTTACATTCTTCAAATACATCCAAATTAACTTAAATTCACTTTATTCGTCGAAATTAAGTTACATTCTTCAATTACATCCAAAATAACTTAAATTCACTTTATTCGTCGAAATTAAGTTATATTCATCAAATACATCCAAAATAACTTAAATTCACTTTATTCGTCGAAATTAAGTTATATTCATCAAATACATCCAAAATAACTTAAATTCACTTTATTCGTCGAAATTAAGTTACATTCTTCAAATACATCCAAAATAACTTAAATTCACTTTATTCGTCGAAATTAAGTTACATTCTTCAAATACATCCAAAATAACTTAAATTCACTTTATTCGTCGAAATTAAGTTACATTCTTCAAACACATCCAAAATAACTTAAATTCACTTTATTCGTCGAAACTAAGTTACATTCTTCAAATACATCCAAAATAACTTAAATTCACTTTATTCGTCGAAATTAAGTTACATTCTTCAAATACATCCAAAATAACTTAAATTCACTTTATTCGTCGAATTTAAGTTATATTCATCAAATACATCCAAAATAACTTAAATTCACTTTATTCGTCGAAATTAAGTTACATTCTTCAAATACATCCAAAATAACTTAAATTCACTTTATTCGTCGAAATTAAGTTACATTCTTCAAATACATCCAAAATAACTTAAATTCACTTTATTCGTCGAAATTAAGTTACATTCTTCAAATACATCCAAAATAACTTAAATTCACTTTATTCGTCGAAATTAAGTTACATTCTTCAAATACATCCAAAATAACTTAAATTCACTTTATTCGTCGAAATTAAGTTACATTCTTCAAATACATCCAAAATAACTTAAATTCACTTTATTCGTCGAAATTAAGTTACATTCTTCAAATACATCCAAAATAACTTAAATTCACTTTATTCGTCGAAATTAAGTTACGTTCTTCAAATACATCCAAAATAACTTAAGTTCACTTTATTCATCGAAATTAAGTTACATTCTTCAAATACATCCAAAATAACTTAAATTCACTTTATTCGTCGAAATTAAGTTACATTCTTCAAATACATCCAAAATAACTTAAATTCACTTTATTCGTCGAAATTAAGTTACATTCTTCAAATACATCCAAAATAACTTAAATTCACTTTATTCGTCGAAATTAAGTTATATTCATCAAATACATCCAAAATAACTTAAATTCACTTTATTCGTCGAAATTAAGTTACATTCTTCAAATACATCCAAAATAACTTAAATTCACTTTATTCGTCGAAATTAAGTTACATTCTTCAAATACATCCAAAATAACTTAAATTCACTTTATTCGTCGAAATTAAGTTATATTCATCAAATACATCCAAAATAACTTAAATTCACTTTATTCGTCGAAATTAAGTTACATTCTTCAAATACATCCAAAATAACTTCAATTCACTTTATTCGTCGAAATTAAGTTACATTCTTCAAATACATCCAAAATAACTTAAATTCACTTTATTCGTCGAAATTAAGTTATATTCATCAAATACATCCAAAATAACTTAAATTCACTTTATTCGTCGAAATTAAGTTACATTCTTCAAATACATCCAAAATAACTTAAATTCACTTTATTCGTCGAAATTAAGTTATATTCATCAAATACATCCAAAATAACTTAAATACACTTTATTCGTCGAAATTAAGTTACACTCTTCAAATACATCCAAATAACTTAAATTCACTTTATTCGTCGAAATTAAGTTACATTCTTCAAATACATCCAAAATAACTTAAATTCACTTTATTCGTCGAAATTAAGTTATATTCATCAAATACATCCAAAATAACTTAAATTCACTTTATTCGTCGAAATTAAGTTACATTCTTCAAATACATCCAAAATAACTTAAATTCACTTTATTCGTCGAAATTAAGTTATATTCATCAAATACATCCAAAATAACTTAAATTCACTTTATTCGTCGAAATTAAGTTATATTCCTCAAATATATCCAAAAAACTTAAATTCACTTTATTCGTCGAAATAAAGTTATATTCATCAAATGCATCCAAAATAACTTAAATTCACTTTATTCGTCGAAATTAAGTTACATTCTTCAAATACATCCAAAATAACTTAAATTCACTTTATTCGTCGAAATTAAGTTACATTCTTCAAATATATCCAAAATAACTTAAATTCACTTTATTCGTCGAAATTAAGTTACATTCTTCAAATACATCCAAAATAACTTAAATTCACTTTATTCGTCGAAATTAAGTTACATTCTTCAAATACATCCAAAATAACTTAAATTCACTTTATTCGTCGAAATTAAGTTACATTCTTCAAATACATCCAAAATAACTTAAATTCACTTTATTCGTCGAAATTAAGTTACATTCTTCAAATACATCCAAAATAACTTAAATTCACTTTATTCGTCGAAATTAAGTTACATTCTTCAAATACATCCAAAATAACTTAAATTCACTTTATTCGTCGAAATTAAGTTATATTCATCAAATACATCCAAAATAACTAAAATTCACTTTATTCGTCGAAATTAAGTTATATTCATCAAATACATCCAAAATAACTTAAATTCACTTTATTCGTCGAAATTAAGTTACATTCTTCGAATACATCCAAAATAACTTAAATTCACTTTATTCGTTGAAATTAAGTTACATTCTTCAAATACATCCAAAATAACTTAAATTCACTTTATTCGTCGAAATTAAGTTACATTCTTCAAATACATCCAAAATAACTTAAATTCACTTTATTCGTCGAAATTAAGTTACATTCTTCAAATACATCCAAAATAACTTAAATTCACTTTATTCGTCGAAATTAAGTTATATTCATCAAATACATCCAAAATAACTTAAATTCACTTTATTCGTCGAAATTAAGTTACATTCTTCAAATACATCCAAAATAACTTAAATTCACTTTATTCGTCGAAATTAAGTTACATTCTTCAAATACATCCAAAATAACTTAAATTCACTTTATTCGTCGAAATTAAGTTATATTCATCAAATACATCCAAAATAACTTAAATTCACTTTATTCGTCGAAATTAAGTTACATTCTTCAAATACATCCAAAATAACTTAAATTCACTTTATTCGTCGAAATTAAGTTACATTCTTCAAATACATCCAAAATAACTTAAATTCACTTTATTCGTCGAAATTAAGTTACATTCTTCAAATACATGCAAAATAACTTAAATTCACTTTATTCGTCGAAATTAAGTTATATTCATCAAATACATCCAAAATAACTTAAATTCACTTTATTCGTCGAAATTAAGTTACATTCTTCAAATACATCCAAATAACTTAAATTCACTTTATTCGTCGAAATTAAGTTACATTCTTCAAATACATCCAAATAACTTAAATTCACTTTATTCGTCGAAATTAAGTTACATTTTTCAAATACATCCAAAATAACTTAAATTCACTTTATTCGTCGAAATTAAGTTACATTCTCCAAATACATCCAAAATAACTTAAATTCACTTTATTCGTCGAAATTAAGTTACATTCTTCAAATACATCCAAAATAACTTAAATTCACTTTATTCGTCGAAACTAAGTTACATTCTTCAAATACATCCAAAATAACTTAAATTCACTTTATTCGTCGAAATTAAGTTACATTCTTCAAATACATCCAAAATAACTTAAATTCACTTTATTCGTCGAAATTAAGTTATATTCATCAAATACATCCAAAATAACTTAAACTCACTTTATTCGTCGAAATTAAGTTACATTCTTCAAATACATCCAAAATAACTTAAATTCACTTTATTCGTCGAAATTAAGTTACATTCTTCAAATACATCCAAAATAACTTCAATTCACTTTATTCGTCGAAATTAAGTTACATTCTTCAAATACATCCAAAATAACTTAAATTCACTTTATTCGTCGAAATTAAGTTATATTCATCAAATACATCCAAAATAACTTAAACTCACTTTATTCGTCGAAATTAAGTTACATTCTTCAAATACATCCAAAATAACTTAAATTCACTTTATTCGTCGAAATTAAGTTACATTCTTCAAATACATCCAAAATAACTTAAATTCACTTTAATCGTCGAAATTAAGTTACATTCTTCAAATACATCCAAAATAACTTAAATTCACTTTATTCGTCGAAATTAAGTTACATTCTTCAAATACATCCAAAATAACTTAAATTCACTTTATTCGTCGAAATTAAGTTACATTCTTCAAATACATCCAAAATAACTTAAATTCACTTTATTCATCGAAATTAAGTTACACTCTTCAAATACATCTAAAATAACTTAAATTCACTTTATTCGTCGAAATTAAGTTACGTTCTTCAAATACATCCAAAATAACTTAAATTCACTTTATTCATCGAAATTAAGTTACATTCTTCAAATACATCCAAAATAACTTAAATTCACTTTATTCGTCGAAATTAAGTTACATTCTTCAAATACATCCAAAATAACTTAAATTCACTTTATTCGTCGAAATTAAGTTACATTCTTCAAATACATCCAAAATAACTTAAATTCACTTTATTCGTCGAAATTAAGTTATATTCATCAAATACATCCAAAATAACTTAAATTCACTTTATTCGTCGAAATTAAGTTACATTCTTCAAATACATCCAAAATAACTTAAATTCACTTTATTCGTCGAAATTAAGTTACATTCTTCAAATACATCCAAAATAACTTAAATTCACTTTATTCGTCGAAATTAAGTTATATTCATCAAATACATCCAAAATAACTTAAATTCACTTTATTCGTCGAAATTAAGTTACATTCTTCAAATACATCCAAAATAACTTAAATTCACTTTATTCGTCGAAATTAAGTTACATTCTTCAAATACATCCAAAATAACTTAAATTCACTTTATTCGTCGAAATTAAGTTATATTCATCAAATACATCCAAAATAACTTAAATTCACTTTATTCGTCGAAATTAAGTTACATTCTTCAAATACATCCAAAATAACTTAAATTCACTTTATTCGTCGAAATTAAGTTATATTCTTCAAATACATCCAAAATAACTTAAATTCACTTTATTCGTCGAAACTAAGTTACATTCTTCAAATACATCCAAAATAACTTAAATTCACTTTATTCGTCGAAATTAAGTTACATTCTTCAAATACATCCAAAATAACTTAAATTCACTTTATTCGTCGAAATTAAGTTATATTCATCAAATACATCCAAAATAACTTAAACTCACTTTATTCGTCGAAATTAAGTTACATTCTTCAAATACATCCAAAATAACTTAAATTCACTTTATTCGTCGAAATTAAGTTACATTCTTCAAATACATCCAAAATAACTTAAATTCACTTTATTCGTCGAAATTAAGTTACATTCTTCAAATACATCCAAAATAACTTAAATTCACTTTATTCGTCGAAATTAAGTTATATTCATCAAATACATCCAAAATAACTTAAACTCACTTTATTCGTCGAAATTAAGTTACATTCTTCAAATACATCCAAAATAACTTAAATTCACTTTATTCGTCGAAATTAAGTTACATTCTTCAAATACATCCAAAATAACTTAAATTCACTTTAATCGTCGAAATTAAGTTACATTCTTCAAATACATCCAAAATAACTTAAATTCACTTTATTCGTCGAAATTAAGTTACATTCTTCAAATACATCCAAAATAACTTAAATTCACTTTATTCGTCGAAATTAAGTTACATTCTTCAAATACATCCAAAATAACTTAAATTCACTTTATTCATCGAAATTAAGTTACACTCTTCAAATACATCTAAAATAACTTAAATTCACTTTATTCGTCGAAATTAAGTTACGTTCTTCAAATACATCCAAAATAACTTAAATTCACTTTATTCATCGAAATTAAGTTACATTCTTCAAATACATCCAAAATAACTTAAATTCACTTTATTCGTCGAAATTAAGTTACATTCTTCAAATACATCCAAAATAACTTAAATTCACTTTATTCGTCGAAATTAAGTTACATTCTTCAAATACATCCAAAATAACTTAAATTCACTTTATTCGTCGAAATTAAGTTATATTCATCAAATACATCCAAAATAACTTAAATTCACTTTATTCGTCGAAATTAAGTTACATTCTTCAAATACATCCAAAATAACTTAAATTCACTTTATTCGTCGAAATTAAGTTACATTCTTCAAATACATCCAAAATAACTTAAATTCACTTTATTCGTCGAAATTAAGTTATATTCATCAAATACATCCAAAATAACTTAAATTCACTTTATTCGTCGAAATTAAGTTACATTCTTCAAATACATCCAAAATAACTTAAATTCACTTTATTCGTCGAAATTAAGTTACATTCTTCAAATACATCCAAAATAACTTAAATTCACTTTATTCGTCGAAATTAAGTTATTTCATCAAATACATCCAAAATAACTTAAATTCACTTTATTCGTCGAAATTAAGTTACATTCTTCAAATACATCCGAAATAACTTAAATTCACTTTATTCGTCGAAATTAAGTTATATTCATCAAACACATCCAAAATAACTTAAATTCACTTTATTCGTCGAAATTAAGTTACACTCTTCAAATACATCCAAAATAACTTAAATTCACTTTATTCGTCGAAATTAAGTTACATTCTTCAAATACATCCAAAATAACTTAAATTCACTTTATTCGTCGAAATTAAGTTATATTCATCAAATACATCCAAAATAACTTAAATTCACTTTATTCGTCGAAATTAAGTTACATTCTTCAAATACATCCAAAATAACTTAAATTCACTTTATTCGTCGAAATTAAGTTATATTCATCAAATACATCCAAAATAACTTAAATTCACTTTATTCGTCGAAATTAAGTTATATTCATCAAATATATCCAAAATGACTTAAATTCACTTTATTCGTCGAAATTAAGTTATATTCATCAAATACATCCAAAATAACTTAAATTCACTTTATACTTCGAAATTAAGTTACATTCTTCAAATACATCCAAAATAACTTAAATTCACTTTATTCGTCGAAATTAAGCTACATTCTTCAAATATATCCAAAATAACTTAAATTCACTTTATTCGTCGAAATTAAGTTACATTCTTCAAATACATCCAAAATAACTTAAATTCACTTTATTCGTCGAAATTAAGTTACATTCTTCAAATACATCCAAAATAACTTAAATTCACTTTATTCGTCGAAATTAAGTTACATTCTTCAAATACATCCAAAATAACTTAAATTCACTTTATTCGTCGAAATTAAGTTATATTCATCAAATACATCCAAAATAACTTCAATTCACTTTATTCGTCGAAATTAAGTTACATTCTTCAAATACATCCAAAATAACTTAAATTCACTTTATTCGTCGAAATTAAGTTACCTTCTTCAAATACATCCAAAATAACTTAAATTCACTTTATTCGTCGAAATTAAGTTACATTCTTCAAATACATCCAAAATAACTTAAATTCACTTTATTCGTCGAAATTAAGTTACATTCTTCAAATACATCCAAAATAACTTAAATTCACTTTATTCGTCGAAATTAAGTTACATTCTTCAAATACATCCAAAATAACTTAAATTCACTTTATTCGTCGAAATTAAGTTACATTCTTCAAATACATCCAAAATAACTTAAATTCACTTTATTCGTCGAAATTAAGTTACATTCTTCAAATACATCCAAAATAACTTAAATTCACTTTATTCGTCGAAATTAAGTTATATTCATCAAATACATCCAAAATAACTTAAATTCACTTTATTCGTCGAAATTAAGTTACATTCTTCAAATACATCCAAAATAACTTAAATTCACTTTATTCGTCGAAATTAAGTTATATTCATCAAATACATCCAAAATAACTTAAATTCACTTTATTCGTCGAAATTAAGTTACATTCTTCAAATACATCCAAAATAACTTAAATTCACTTTATTCTTCGAAGTTAAGTTACATTCTTCAAATACATCCAAAATAACTTAAATTCACTTTATTCGTCGAAATTAAGTTATATTCATCAAATACATCCAAAATAACTTAAATTCATTTTATTCGTCGAAATTAAGTTATATTCTTCAAATACATCCAAAATAACTTAAATTCACTTTATTCGTCGAAATTAAGTTATATTCATCAAATACATCCAAAATAACTTAAATTCACTTTATTCGTCGAAATTAAGTTACATTCTTCAAATACATCCAAAATAACTTAAATTCACTTTATTCGTCGAAATTAAGTTATATTCATCAAATACATCCAAAATAACTTAAATTTACTTTATTCGTCGAAATTAAGTTACATTCTTCAAATACATCCAAAATAACTTAAATTCACTTTATTCGTCGAAATTAAGTTACATTCTTCAAATACATCCAAAATAACTTAAATTCACTTTATTCGTCGAAATTAAGTTATATTCATCAAATACATCCAAAATAACTTAAATTCACTTTATTCGTCGAAATTAAGTTATATTCTTCAAATACATCCAAAATAACTTAAATTCACTTTATTCGTCGAAATGAAGTTATATTTATCAAATACATTCAAAATAACTTAAATTCACTTTATTCGTCGAAATTAAGTTACATTCTTCAAATACATCCAAAATAACTTAAATTCACTTTATTCGTCGAAATTAAGTTATATTCATCAAATACATCCAAAATAACTTAAATTCACTTTATTCGTCGAAATTAAGTTATATTCATCAAATACATCCAAAATAACTTAAATTCACTTTATTCGTCGAAATTAAGTTACATTCTTCAAATACATCCAAAATAACTTAAATTCACTTTATTCGTCGAAATTAAGTTACATTCTTCAAATACATCCAAAATAACTTAAATTCACTTTATTCGTCGAAATTAAGTTACATTCTTCAAATACATCCAAAATAACTTCAATTCACTTTATTCATCGAAATTAAGTTACATTCTTCAAATACATCCAAAATAACTTAAATTCACTTTATTCGTCGAAATTAAGTTATATTCATCAAATACATCCAAAATAACTTAAATTCACTTTATTCGTCGAAATTAAGTTACATTCTTCAAATACATCCAAAATAACTTAAATTCACTTTATTCGTCGAAATTAAGTTACATTCTTCAACTACATCCAAAATAACTTAAATTCACTTTATTCGTCGAAATTAAGTTATATTCATCAAATACATCCAAAATAACTTAAATTCACTTTATTCGTCGAAATTAAGTTATATTCATCAAATACATCCAAAATAACTTAAATTCACTTTATTCGTCGAAATTAAGTTATATTCATCAAATACATCCAAAATAACTTAAATTCACTTTATTCGTCGAAATTAAGTTACATTCTTCAAATACATCCAAAATGACTTAAATTCACTTTATTCGTCGAAATTAAGTTATATTCATCAAATACATCCAAAATAACTTAAATTCACTTTATTCGTCGAAATTAAGTTACATTCTTCAAATACATCCAAAATAACTTAAATTCACTTTATTCGTCGAAATTAAGTTACATTCTTCAAATACATCCAAAATAACTTAAATTCACTTTATTCGTCGAAATTCTTCAAATACATCCAAAATAACTTAAATTCACTTTATTCGTCGAAATTAAGTTATATTCATAATACATCCAAAATAACTTAAATTCACTTTATTCGTCGAAATTAAGTTATATTCATCAAATACATCCAAAATAACTTAAATTCACTTTATTCGTCGAAATTAAGTTATATTCATCAAATACATCCAAAATAACTTAAATTCACTTTATTCGTCGAAATTAAGTTATATTCATCAAATACATCCAAAATAACTTAAATTCACTTTATTCGTCGAAATTAAGTTACATTCTTCAAATACATCCAAAATAACTTAAATTCACTTTATTCGTCGAAATTAAGTTATATTCATCAAATACATCCAAAATAACTTAAATTCACTTTATTCGTCGAAATTAAGTTACATTCTTCAAATACATCCAAAATAACTTAAATTTACTTTATTCGTCGAAATTAAGTTACATTCTTCAAATACATCCAAAATAACTTAAATTCACTTTATTCATCGAAATTAAGTTACATTCTTCAAATACATCCAAAATAACTTAAATTCACTTGATTCGTCGAAATCAAGTTATATTCATCAAATACATCCAAAATAACTTAAATTCACTTTATTCGTCGAAATTAAGTTACATTCTTCAAATGCATCCAAAATAACTTAAATTCACTTTATTCGTCGAAATTAAGTTACATTATTCAAATACATCCAAAATAACTTAAATTCACTTTATTCGTCGAAATTAAGTTACATTATTCAAATACATCCAAAATAAGTTAAATTCACTTTATTCGTCGAAATTAAGTTACATTCTTCAAATACATCCAAAATAACTTAAATTCACTTTATTCGTCGAAATTAAGTTACATTCTTCAAATACATCCAAAATAACTTAAATTCACTTTATTCGTCGAAATTAAGTTATATTCATCAAATACATCCAAAATAACTTAAATTCACTTTATTCGTCGAAATTAAGTTACATTCTTCAAATACATCCAAAATAACTTAAATTCACTTTATTCGTCGAAATTAAGTTACATTCTTCAAATACATCCAAAATAACTTAAATTCACTTTATTCGTCGAAATTAAGTTATATTCATCAAATACATCCAAAATAACTTAAATTCACTTTATTCGTCGAAATTAAGTTATATTCTTCAAATACATTCAAAATAACTTAAATTCACTTTATTCGTCGAAATTAAGTTATATTCATCAAATACATCCAAAATAACTTAAATTCACTTTATTCATCGAAATTAAGTTATATTCATCAAATACATCCAAAATAACTTAAATTCACTTTATTCGTCGAAATTAAGTTACATTCTTCAAATACATCCAAAATAACTTAAATTCACTTTATTCGTCGAAATTAAGTTATATTCTTCAAATACATCCAAAATAACTTAAATTCACTTTATTCGTCGAAATTAAGTTACATTCTTCAAATACATCCAAAATAACTTAAATTCACTTTATTCGTCGAAATTAAGTTACATTCTTCAAACACATCCAAAATAACTTAAATTCACTTTATTCGTCGAAATTAGGTTATATTCATCAAATACATCCAAAATAACTTAAATTCACTTTATTCGTCGAAATTAAGTTATATTCATCAAATACATGCAAAATAACTTAAATTCACTTTATTCGTCGAAATTAAGTTATATTCATCAAATACATCCAAAATAACTTAAATTCACTTTATTCGTCGAAATTAAGTTACATTCTTCAAATACATCCAAAATAACTTAAATTCACTTTATTCGTCGAAATTAAGTTACATTCTTCAAATACATCCAAAATAACTTAAATTCACTTTATTCGTCGAAATTAAGTTATATTCATCAAATACATCCAAAATAACTTAAATTCACTTTATTCGTCGAAATTAAGTTACATTCTTCAAATACCTCCAAAATAACTTAAATTCACTTTATTCGTCGAAATTAAGTTACATTCTTCAAATACATCCAAAATAACTTAAATTCACTTTATTCGTCGAAATTAAGTTACATTCTTCAAATACATCCAAAATAACTTAAATTCACTTTATTCGTCGAAATTAAGTTACATTCTTCAAATACATCCAAAATAACTTAAATTCACTTTATTCGTCGAAATTAAATTAGTTATATTCATCAAATACATCCAAAATAACTAAAATTCACTTTATTCGTCGAAATTAAGTTATATTCATCAAATACATCCAAAATAACTTAAATTCACTTTATTCGTCGAAATTAAGTTATATTCTTCAAATACATCCAAAATAACTTAAATTCACTTTATTCGTCGAAATTAAGTTATATTCATCAAATACATCCAAAATAACTTAAATTCACTTTATTCATCGAAATTAAGTTATATTCATCAAATACATCCAAAATAACTTAAATTCACTTTATTCGTCGAAATTAAGTTACATTCTTCAAATACATCCAAAATAACTTAAATTCACTTTATTCGTCGAAATTAAGTTATATTCATCAAATACATCCAAAATAACTTAAATTCACTTTATTCGTCGAAATTAAGTTACATTCTTCAAATACATCCAAAATAACTTAAATTCACTTTATTCGTCGAAATTAAGTTACATTCTTCAAATACATCCAAAATAACTTATTTTCACTTTGTTCGTCGAAATTAAGTTACATTCTTCAAATACATCCAAAATAACTTAAATTCACTTTATTCGTCGAAATTAAGTTATATTCTTCAAATACATCCAAAATAACTTAAATTCACTTTATTCGTCGAAATTAAGTTATATTCATCAAATACATCCAAAATAACTTAAATTCACTTTATTCATCGAAATTAAGTTATATTCATCAAATACATCCAAAATAACTTAAATTCACTTTATTCGTCGAAATTAAGTTATATTCATCAAATACATCCAAAATAACTTAAATTCACTTTATTCGTCGAAATTAAGTTACATTCTTCAAATACATCCAAAATAACTTAAATTCACTTTATTCGTCGAAATTAAGTTATATTCATCAAATACATCCAAAATAACTTAAATTCACTTTATTCGTCGAAATTAAGTTACATTCTTCAAATACATCCAAAATAACTTAAATTCACTTTATTCGTCGAAATTAAGTTACATTCTTCAAATACATCCAAAATAACTTAAATTCACTTTATTCGTCGAAATTAAGTTACATTCTTCAAATACATCCAAAATAACTTAAATTCACTTTATTCGTCGAAATTAAGTTATATTCATCAAATACATCCAAAATAACTTAAATTCACTTTATTCGTCGAAATTAAGTTATATTCATCAAATACATACAAAATAACTTAAATTCACTTTATTCGTCGAAATTAAGTTATATTCATCAAATACATCCAAAATAACTTAAATTCACTTTATTCGTCGAAATTAAGTTATATTCATCAAATACATCCAAAATAACTTAATTTCACTTTATTCGTCGAAATTAAGTTATATTCATCAAATACATCCAAAATAACTTCAATTCACTTTATTCGTCGAAATTAAGTTATATTCATCAAATACATCCAAAATAACTTAAATTCACTTTATTCGTCGAAATTAAGTTATATTCATCAAATACATCCAAAATAACTTAAATTCACTTTATTCGTCGAAATTAAGTTATATTCATCAAATACAATCCAAAATAACTTAAATTCACTTTATTCGTCGAAATTCTTCAAATACATCCAAAATAACTTAAATTCACTTTATTCGTCGAAATTAAGTTATATTCATAATACATCCAAAATAACTTAATTTCACTTTATTCGTCGAAATTAAGTTATATTCATCAAATACATCCAAAATAACTTAAATTCACTTTATTCGTCGAAATTAAGTTACATTCTTCAAATACATCCAAAATAACTTAAATTCACTTTATTCGTCGAAATTAAGTTACATTCTTCAAATACATCCAAAATAACTTAAATTCACTTTATTCGTCGAAATTAAGTTACATTCTTCAAATACATCCAAAATAACTTAAATTCACTTTATTCATCGAAATTAAGTTACATTCTTCAAATACATCCAAAATAACTTAAATTCACTTTATTCGTCGAAATTAAGTTATATTCATCAAATACATCCAAAATAACTTAAATTCACTTTATTCGTCGAAATTAAGTTACATTCTTCAAATACATCCAAAATAACTTAAATTCACTTTATTCGTCGAAATTAAGTTACATTCTTCAAATACATCCAAAATAACTTAAATTCACTTTATTCGTCGAAATTAAGTTATATTCGTCAAATACATCCAAAATAACTTAAATTCACTTTATTCGTCGAAATTAAGTTACATTCTTCAAATACATCCAAAATAACTTAAATTCACTTTATTCGTCGAAATTAAGTTATATCCATCAAATACATCCAAAATAACTTAAATTCACTTTATTCGTCGAAATTAAGTTATATTCATCAAATACATCCAAAATAACTTAAATTCACTTTATTCGTCGAAATTAAGTTACATTCTTCAAATACATCCAAAATAACTTAAATTCACTTTATTCGTCGAAATTAAGTTATATTCATCAAATACATCCAAAATAACTTAAATTCACTTTATTCGTCGAAATTAAGTTACATTCTTCAAATACATCCAAAATAACTTAAATTTACTTTATTCGTCGAAATTAAGTTACATTCTTCTAATACATCCAAAATAACTTAAATTCACTTTATT
>CATLJY010000407.1:0-24706 GCA_949987705.1 Thereva unica | reverse complement strand
CAATGTGCCGAGGTAGCGATTCCTAGACCGTGTCGAGGTGTACGATCCGGCACGGTCAGACCTACACACCCAACACACATTAGGTACATGTAGTTCATAGTAGTGAGTGGATGACTGCTTAGTAATATACTAGTACTACCCGTAGTTAGCTATGTAGATATGCTTACTCACCATATGTAAACATGTATCTAGAGATTGTAAATAGGAATGTTTCCTGACCAATGTCGTGGTGTATGATCCGACATTGTTCCCGGCAGCATTGCCTATACCAGTGTCGCGGTATGACCACATACGAGACCGACCACATACCGACACACACACACACACACTCACACACACACACGCACATCCTGCCAGACCATTGACCCCAGCTTACGCACATGTAAACCTGTCGTAGTGAGTAGATAGCTGCTTAGTAATATACTAGTACTATAGCCCGTAGTTAGCTATGTAGATATACTTACTCACCATATGTAAACATGTAACCAGATATTGTAAGCCGTTACTTAGATTTAAGATACCGAAATTGTTAGTATATAAGAATATTTGAATAAATAAAGAAATTTTATTTTTGTAAGAAGGTGTTTGTTCTCGCACGACCCTGGACAACTCGAGAGCCCCCGGCAACCTCCCTTAAAAAAGGAGGTTAGAGAACACTTTCACCCGAAACACCATTACACTCGGACACAACCTGGCAAAAAATAGAACGCAGAAGGGCCCTCAAAATAGCGTAAACTCCACAACGACCCGGAAAGACGTCACCAATTAGAACGGGAATACTCCCAATTACACCGGGAGGTTAAGAGAAGTGTCCGGCGTGATAAAAGGCAGCAGATAAACGAGCTCGCAGAAAAAGCGAAAACGCGGCAAACACAGGCAACAGTAAGGTGCTGTACCAAATCACTAAACAGCTCTCGGGAAAGCACTCTACTAAAAAGCATGCCGTTAAGAGTGCGGATGGAAGGCTGCTGTGCAGCGACGAAGAGCAACTCCAAAGATGGAGAGATTACTTCTTCGCCGCCCTGAATGGTACACTTACACAGGAACCTCAGGAAAACAGCAACAATGCACAGCCAATAAGAATCACCACCCGGGCCCCATCCAAGACGGAAATAGTAACCGCAATTCATGCGATGGCCAATGGTAAAGC
This sequence comes from Thereva unica, assembly GCA_949987705.1. Lineage (NCBI taxonomy): Eukaryota > Metazoa > Arthropoda > Insecta > Diptera > Therevidae > Thereva > Thereva unica. Next base: position 23,556 of record CATLJY010000407.1, on the reverse strand, counting down.
AGCTGGGAAAGATGGCATCCCGCCAGAATTGTTGAAAGCCGACTCAAGCCTCATAGCAGATGCGCTTCAGCCAAATCCTAGAAATAGCATGGAACACCTGTACCTTTCCGGAGGATTGGACGGAAGGTATCATAGTCAAAATACCAAAAAAGGGGGACCTAGACAATATGCGACAACTGGATAGGCATCTGTTTACTATCTACAGTGGGCAAAATTTTGTCCCATATATTACTATCTAGGATAAGTGAGGCAGTTGACCGAACGCTTAGGAGACAGCAGGCCGGATTCAGGAAGGGCCGCTCCTGTATTGATCATATTAACACCTTGAGAATAATAGTGGAGCAGTCCACTGAATTCCGATCCCCCCCTTTACCTTGCTTTCGTAGATTATGAGAAAGCGTTCGACTCGGTCAATAGGAGCTTTATATGGCAGGCACTACGGCGACGTGGATTGCCTGATAAAATAATAGAATTGATAAAAGCCCTATATAACAATTCCAAATGCAGAGTTCTCCATAATGGAAAAATTATCCGACAGCTTTCAGGTGAGCTCAGGAGTACGACAAGGATGCCTACTTTCGCCTTTACTATTTCTTATAGTAATAAATGACATCCTTGTCGGCGCTCTAGATAATAGAACAGGCGGCATACAATGGGGTTTGGTAGACCGCCTTAAGGACCTCGACTACGCCGATGATATCTGTTTGCTGGCCCACAGACACCAGGACCTCAAAAACATGTTGAACAATTTGGCAACAGAAAGTAGTCCAGCAGGCTTAAGGCTAAATCCGACTAAAACTAAAGAAATGCGGATAAATGCAAACACCATTGAACGGACCTCTACCGCTACCTCAGTAGCATTATTGCCGAAAATGGTGGGGCAGAAGAAGACGTAAGTTCCAGAATAAACAAAGCACGAGGCGCATATGCATGCCTGTCCCGCATATGGAGATCAACGGAGATCTCAACTAACACCAAATTGCGGCTGTTCAACTCCAACGTTAAGGCAGTTCTTTTGTACGGTTGCGAAACATGGAAAGTCACCCAATTCATCACAGGGCGCCTACAAGTCTTCATCAACAGATGCCTTCGTCGTATCCTAAAAATCCGCTGGCAAGATAGAATTTCAAACGAAGAACTTTGGCGCCGTGCCGGCCAAGAAAGGATAGACGACCAAATCAGGCGAAGGAAATGGAATTGGGTTGGCCACACCTTGCGACGCGAAAACGAAAACCTAGCCAAACAGGCCCTTGACTGGAATCCGCAAGGTTCCCGTCGAGTAGGAAGACCTAGAACAACGTGGAGGAGAACCCTACTAGAAGAAGCCGCAACAACTGGGAGATCCTGGTCGGAGCTGAGAGCTGTCGCGCAAAACAGAGTCCGCTGGAGGGCAACGGTTTCCGCCCTATGTCCCATGAGGGATTAAAGGAGTTTAAAGAAGAAGAAAAGAAGAAATAAATGCCGACAAGAGTAAAATTCTAATTTAGTCAAGGGTGGAAAGAAGAAGCAGAAAAAGTTGGGGGAATATAACTTCGAACGGGTAAATGAATTTAACTACCTGGGGTCCACAGTCAGCGAAGACAACGATAAAACGTTAGACTTACAACGAAGAATAAACGCCGCAAAAAGAACATACTTCTCACTAGTGATAGTAATGCAATCCAGAGACATCCACAGAAAAACCAACACATCAGCACAGTACCTACGTATGGATGTGAATAATGGGGTATCTCCCAGAAATCCGCAGACAGGATGGACATATTTGAGAGGAAGGTTCTCCGAAGGATATATCGCCCAATCAATGAAGACAATGCATGAAGAATACACTACAATCACGATGTACGATTTATATAACGAGTGTAAACTTTCGATGCATGCCAAGCTGCTGCGTTTACATTGGGCCGGTTATGCCCAAACAATGGATGACTCAAACATACCAAAAAAAGCGATGTACCTACTACCAGATGGCAAAATTCCAGTTGGCAAACCACGGCCAAGGTGGGAAGACAATGTTAAGGCCGATGCAGCAAAACCGATCAATAACAGAAACTGGTGACAAGCTGTGGAGCAGAGAGACGTCTGGAGGAAGAAGCTGATGGAGGCCAAGGCTCGAATTAGGCTGTAGAGCCATCATAATAGAGTAAACCCTTCTAACACAGAAGGCGCAGGTCAGCTGGGCCAAGAAAATATAACCAACTCAGCAGAGAGATTAAGTTAAGTAATTTAAGCCGAGATTCATATGATGGAAAAACTAATGGGTTTTCCCAAGGAAGATGATTCAGTGCAAGTCGAACGAGCCTCCGTTGAACCGATTCAATAGTTCTAACATGCGAAGAGTAGTTGGGAGACCAAACCTGGCATGCATATTCGTGTAATGGTCTGACAAGAGCAATGTGAAGGTGTTTATTGATCAAGGGGTTGTAAAATTCTTTGGACCACCTTTTTATAAAACCCAGGACTAAACTACTTCTAGAAGAGATATAGCTAATCCCAAGATCTTTAACAAAATTAATCCGAGGGATATCCTTATTAGAAAAGGTGTAGTTAAAAATTATAGGATCACGTCTCCTACTAAAAGTCATGATATCACTAATATTTAGAACCAGTTTGTTTGTAAGCACACCAAGAGTAAAAGGTGTCAAGGTCAACTTGTAAAAATTTGAAATCCTCGATACTCTTTTTTTTTTTTATGTGATAGACTAGAGGCTTAGGGAAAGCCCCTTTATACTGTTCGACAATCTATTTTTTCGTATAGAATGTCGAACAGCAGCTCTAGCCGGAAGATAGAGATTAGAAAGAGACAGAGAAGTAGGAAGGAGCTGCCACAACCTAGCCGCGATATTTTATTCCACCTACTTCCAACCATTTCACAACTCTGGCATCGCAGCATTTGAGAAACAACTCGCTGGAGTGTTATGCCTCCTGAAACGAGTTGAATCTCATCAGCCAACCGATGACATGCGCTTGGTGGAGCGGGGAAAGACTAGCGAAGGCTATGACAGGAGGAATCAGGAATGTAAAGAGGGAAGAAGAAAGAAGGGAAGTTATGTGGGTGGGAAAGTGGAAAAGGCGAAGGACCGTGGGGCTGGCCGGGATTCGAACCCGGGACCTCTGGGATAGTAGTCAGGCGCCTTACCTCTAGACCACCGAGGCCCCCCAAATGTGTCATCAGCGTAAATCAATTTTTACAGTGTCTTAGCAAGGAAACAATGTCATCAATTGATAGAATAAAGAAAAGAGGTCCAAGATGATTTCCTTGAGGGACACCGAACGACGCTTCAAAGTGTGATTCTTAAATTTAGAACTGCTACATAAAAGAAGCATGAAACATCAAGCAAACATTTTTTGGGCACTTAGGTAAATATTTGATTATTCCGTTCAAGTTATTTATCTATTAGTTCTATAATTTTACAAAAAACAAAATGCTTAGAGACATTTCTGAAACATAAATGCTTATAATTTACTATACTATTTAAGATATTACAAGTTAGTAAACATTGAAAGTCACAGTTTCAATACAATTTCACTGCATACACCAACTTTTAAGGACCCAGTACGATACCATTTAAAAAATGGTGTACCACAACAGCTTCCAAATGGGCATGAATTATAGCTAAACCAAGCAGATTCCGTTTGTCAAGAAAAAGAAAATTGGCTCAAAGACTGCCACTTGCACAGATGCCAATAAAATCTTTAAGCGTACACCAAGATTGAATTTCGCCCAGGATTTTGGCACTCTATCATTTTAAAGATAGTGAAGTTATCTCCCCATTTTCACATAATCATCACTTTTCGGATATTTTAAGACGCCAGAAACTCCAAAATAAGTCAGGCAAAAACATTACAAAAGGATAATAACGTAATAATTGGACCTGACACCAGATGACATAAAAAGCTCTTAAGAAAAATGAACAGCAGAAAGCTTTTTGAAAGTCCTCTCCAGTTTGTTCATCAGGCTCATATAACGAATACGTTTCCTTCACATCCTTATATATCCTGGCATCTCGCCTCGGGGACAGCAACTTATCGTATATCAAAGGCACTGGCTGTCTCCACAGGCAAAGACGTCATCTATCTTCAACAAATGGAAAACTACTCCATAAGCGACTGTTGAAAGTTTCTTGGCATAATCTTTTGTTATTGAAAATATCTGCATGAGGCTCGTCAAGGATGGTGTGAATTTGTTATTTCCGGTTTTTGCAGTCTTTAACTTACGAATCTAGGTATGTATATGTATGCTATAAAATACTTCATACTTCCTAGAAATTTACTAATACCCTGCGTCCAACGTCCATCTACATACTTGTCCTACCTAGAAAATATTCATCATTTTCATCTCCTCGTCTTTAGGGGTCGAGGTCGTGCATAAATTACGTGAGGTGATTTTGGCGATTTTTCGACCCACCTTACACTAAAAATACGTATTTACAGTCGTAACCACATCAAGGTGGACCTTTTCTTAGAATATAGAACTGCATAAAAGGCCCTCGTGTATAAAATCCATATATACGTAACCGTAGTGAAATCTGGGTCAGCCGACTGTCAAATCGGGTTAGTTGAGTGTCAAATTATATATGCTTTGTTTACATTAAGAAGAAATGCCATCAGCTGATTAGAATTCGGAGTAAAAGGCGTGTGAAAAGTTTTACGATGGCGGGGAGGGAGAGGGGTTGTTGGGAGTTATTTGAGATAACTGATAATTTGGACTCCTTGCCCTGCTCTAATTCACTCGCTTTTCCGCATGTAGTGGACACACAACTACCAAAACGTGAGCACTCACTTAACAAGCACTTCATTACGCTGAAATTCGGCGTGTGCCTTCTTGTGTTACTTGGCTCGAACTCTGCAGCATTCGCCGAATCGCGCGTTTGGCTAGCAGGTGGAGGCTAAACAATCGAGTAAACATATTTGTATAGGAGTTACCCATATGTTAAAGCTCCAATTTACATAAAGGTCGCTGGCAGGCCGTGGTCTCAAACTTTTGCCTTGAGGCCAAATATCACCATACAGTTACCAGCCGCCAACTGTATTAGGCCTGCAGTTCAAGAAAGTTGATAATAATCGCAATTATCGTCAGGCGTGAAAACCATTCACAATCGCATTCGCGCTTGTTCGCGGGTATTCACGGCGTGAGTCTGGAGCCGCCTTGAAGCTTTTGTTGAGGCCACTAACATTTTTGTACTTGAATTAATAACCTGCTATGCTGTGTGCCAAAAATTACAAATGCAAGGCAGTACGATGTTCAAACGAAAGGAAACAACGAGACGAGACGAAAATATATTTGCTACTCCTTGAGACATGAGATTATCGCCTGCTTTGCATTTGTAATTTTTGACCAATTATGCAAAATAAATTAAAGCTATCAAAATAATTAACAATCCCAACTTACATTTTAACCTCAAAACCGCTGATACAGAACAAGCACTAACGTCTTAACGAAGACGATTACAAATGAACGATATCGTCTTGCCAGGTAGCATTTTGACAAAACGGTTTCGTTTTCGTTTCGTTTTGTTTTCGGGAGTACAGGCCCTTAAGTATCGTCCCTCAGTTAGACTGAGTCAAGTTTAGTCATGCCGGCCGACCTGGTCTGACAGGCCACTGCCTGCCGGCGGCGTGTAAGTGAATGGGGATCTTCAGTGGATCAACATGTTTTACTTAATTTAACCCAGTTTTTTCGCAATTTCACACTGTTTCTTAAAAAAAATACGGGATATTTGATTGTTCTTGCAAACATAACCAAGTCTTGTTCTTGGTCTTGCTAAATGTGCAAGAACAAGACCATTTTTGCTCATCACTAATTGCTATAGGCTACTAGCATAGTACGCGAGGAAGCTTTTCGATTCCTGAGTTTAACGTTCAGTCAAGGTGTATTAGGTGCACCTGTTTAAAAAACCGCGTGTTATCGCATTATTTTTTCCGACTAGAGTCCGACATTGTGTTTAATCGTAGAATCCTTGATAGGAAAAATGATCTTACCTCTAAACTCTAGTCTTTCACATAAAAAACTCTGATGAGTTTAAAGGGCCGCATAGCTAGCTTCCCGCGACTTATGCTCGCGTTGTGAAACCAGGAATAGAAGTCTGAAAATCGATTCAATTCTTAGTAGTTATAAATTAAAACACTCACGATTAAAGTGACAGGGTTCTGTTCCCGGAACTGAGAGTGGATTACCCAATTTTTTGTCAAGCTTTCAAAGTTTTGAGGGTACGGGGGATTTACGATTTTTAGCCATTATTTTTGAGATGTAGATTCTCACACCCCAACAAAATTGAAAAGACTAAAATACCTTAAAGCCACCCAGAATGGTATAACACGAAAAGTTCTTGAAGGATTCCGAAGAAAACTTCTTAAGATTGTACCATATATCCTTAAGCACTTTTTGATAACTTTCGCAGGGACTACACAACCTCATAGGCTTAACACAACAAGGACATAAGTCCTCGCCGTGTTGTTATCTTGGTTTGTTTTTCTATGAGCCTTTTACTCAAAAAGGCACCTTTGATTGGGATCCTGTGAAAGTTTCCCTGCAGCTAAACTGGGGATATTTTAAGGTATTTAACCGGAAATGGTTGGATAGAGAGCGATGCAGCCATATGACATCATTGTTCAGCTTGTGATTTTTGTTCAAACTACTTACCTAAGTTACAAAAAGGATGGAAGTTTTTTAAGTAGCGAAGCATTTTTCAAAAAATTTACAAAACATTTCCTGTACGGTTGAGTGCTTGATTCAATATTTTTGAATAAGAACGATATTTATAAGTAGTTGCATGTTGCAATTGGAGCTAAACTGTCAAAATAGATGGTTTTGTATTAGTCCCGGGAGGCAGCGTTGTAAGTAACCAGATTATTTCCGCCCTATTGATAACTTTTAAAATTATTCCTTTCGGGGTAGTAAGTTGAAAATGTAAATCCCACGTTTCTAGTGGCTGATGTGGCGGTCGCCATTTGCCGTTTATATACATAAGTTCGTTATAGAGTAATGAATGTGTATATGTATGTATGGATGGATGTATGTTTTCAATAGGCTCCTACACCGGGCAACCGATCTTAATGAAATTTTAACCATGTACTATTTACATTAAAACTTAGAACATAGCCTATTTTATTATTTTATAAAGCTACTCCTAGATGGCGCTGTCATGGAGAGCTTCGTTAAAAATCATCGCAGAGTTTTGAGTTTTTGCATGAAGGTCCGGTACTTCTCCTATGATGCACTCGAAAAATTTTCGAAATTCAAAATGGCTGCCGAAATTGAAAATTTTATTCCGATTCCAATGAAAGTGGGTATCTAGGGGTTTTAAGGTCGTATCTGAGGTTTTTTAAGGTAGCAAATAACAACTTTATGATCAAAATTTAAATTCAAAATGGCCGCACCAATAACATTGGATCTTTCAACTGGGAAGAACAAGACGCAGAACCGCTGGAGTTTGTTTTGATAGTTGTTTTCGTCATTGGACCAAGAAAGCCAATCAGAGTCTTTGCCGAGGTTTATGCAGGCAGTTTTTAGCTTTTTCAAAAAAAAGCTTATACAGAGGCTCTGTCCGTCTGTCCGTCTGTGACCTTCTTTCATCTCTGAAAGTACTGCCGCTACAGACTTGGGAAATATCTCAAAATGTAGCTCTTGGTCAAAAGACCTAAAACTGAGACAATGGTCTGGAAATTTCAACCGGAAGTATATTTAACAACAAAAGAGAGATTTCTAATAAAGTCCATATATCGGTAGCCTAGAGGTAGGTGCTGGAATCCTATCCCGGGGAACCAAGTTCAATCCTCGGCCGCACAATGGTGAAATACAATTTTTTTACTTCAGTGTAACATGTTTTGATTCTATCACTAAATTATATTATTTAATAATGATCTCTTGATCTTTGGGGGGCAAACGGCTAACAAAGACCTCGGAAAGTGGTGGTACCCGATTTGCCACCTCTGCCAAAACCCGAGAAAAGTCACTGCAGACGAACACCTAGCAGACCTGTTAGCAAGTCCTAATCCCACCTCCCCGCGGTGCCCCCTGGGGTACTTCTTCGGAAGGAGCTAACGGGAGATGGGCGAATGGCGAGCTCTCTGCGCCACAAAATAGAGCTTTAAGTCGGTTGGGCTGAGGGTTAGCAACCCGCTCCCATAAAAAACACCATTGTTACGAATCGGCAAACAATGCCTCGGAACCGGATGGACAACACGACGACGACCTTTGCTTTTCGAACAAGGACACGAATCGGATCTTGGAATGTGAGAACACTGCTGGCTGAGGGACGGCTGGATGAAGTCCTCAACGAGATGAATCGATATAAAATCAAGATCATGGGACTTAGCGAGACCAGATGGCCCGTTGCGGGGGAACATATCTGCCCAAACGGTGAGTCCATCTTATATTCTGGGAGAAACGAAACTGAAAGCCGTAGGAGTGGCGTTGGTGTAATACTCACCAAAGAAGCCAGGTCCAGCCTCATTACCTGTTCACCAGTTTCTGAGAGGATTATTACCGTGCGCCTGCGTACCAGACTAAGAAGTACTACGGTAGTCCAATGCTATGCTCCAACTGAAGACGCAGAAGATGACATCAAGGACGAGTTCTATATGCGACTGAATGAGGTTTTTCGTTCTATTCCAAGGGGAGACATCGTTGTTTTAATGGGTGACTTAAACGCACAGATCGGCCGTGACAACACCGGCCTTGAACACACAATTGGAAACCAAGGCCCAAGACAAGTTACCAATAACAATGGTGAGCTTTTCGTTGACTTCTGTAGTTCCCACCAACTCATGGTAGGTGGAACTTACTTTTGTCACAAGAAGATACACAAAGAGACCTGGGTATCGCCCGATGGTAGAACGAGAAATCAGATAGATCACGTGGCCGTCAGCCGCAGATGGAGAACTATTCTTGAGGATGTCAGGAGTTTCAGGGGAGCGGATACTGGAAGCGACCACCATTTGGTTGTAGCAACTATTCGCCTTAAAATCGCCGCAATCAGAAACGTGCAACAAAATGCTAGAACCCGTAGACGGTTTAACGTAGACCTCCTGCGGGAGAGCGTTAAAAAGGGGGAATTTGCTGGAAACCTACAAGACTTATTAAACCAGCAAACCGTTTCTGACGACACAAATATTGAAGAATTGTGCAGTAGGACAAAGGGCGCGATATTGACGGCTGCGGAAACGAGCATCGGTTATGTCCAAAGAAACCAGCAACACTGGATCTCGGACACAACCTGGCAAAAAATAGAACGCAGACTGGCCCTCAAAAATAACGTAAACTCTACAAAACACCCGGAAAGACGTCACCAACTAGAACGGGAATACTCCCAATTACATCGGGAGGTTAAGAGAAGTGTCCGGCGTGATAAAAGGCAGCAGATAAATGAGCTCGCAGAAAAAGCGGAAAACGCGGCAAACACAGGCAACAGTAAGGTGCTGTACCAAATCACTAAACAGCTCTCGGGAAAGCACTCTACTAAAAATCATGCCGTTAAGATTGCGGATGGAAGGCTGCTGTGCAGCGACGAGGAGCAACTCCAAAGATGGAGAGACTACTTCTTCGCCGCCCTGAATGGTACACTTACACAGGAACCTCAGGAAAACAGCAACAATGCACAGCCAATAAGAATCGCCACTCGGGCCCCATCCAAGACGGAAATAGCAACCGCAATTCATGCGATGGCCAATGGTAAAGCAGCAGGAAAAGATGGCATCCCGCCAGAATTGTTGAAAACCGACTCAAGCCTCATAGCAGATGCGCTTCAGCCAATCCTAGAAATAGCATGGAACACCTGTACCTTTCCGGAGGATTGGACGGAAGGTATCATAGTCAAAATACCAAAAAAGGGGGACCTAACAATATGCGACAACTGGAGAAGCATCTGTTTATTATCTACTGTGGGCAAAATTTTGCCCCATATATTACTATCTAGGATAATTGAGGCAGTTGACCGAACGCTTAGGAGGCAGAAGGCCGGATTCAGGAAGGGCCGCTCCTGTATTGATCATATTAACACCTTGAGAATAATAGTGGAGCAGTCCACTGAATTACGTTCCCTCCTTTACCTTGCTTTCGTAGACTATGAGAAAGCGTTCGACTCGGTTAATAGGAGCTTCATTTGGCAGGCACTACGGCGACGTGGACTGCCTGATAAAATAATAGAATTGATAAAAGCCCTATATAACTGCAGTATACAGCAGTATACGTGTTAGTGCTAGTGCTAACAGTAGCGAGACTAAAGGTCCGCTAGTCCCCTAGAGTCAGTCTAGAATCAAGTCTCGTACAATAAAGATCAACTAAAATCTAAAGAGCGGTCTTTTAATTACTACATGGCGCAGTCGGATGAAAAGGGCCAAGAACGCGGTACTAAAGTGAATCAAATTTTAGTTATATAAAACAGAAATTATACAAATGTGGTATAAGAAAAGCAGTGAAGTTTAAAGTGAATGGGAATAGCACGGAAAAAGCCAAGTGAGGAGAAGTTGCCGAAACCACGTGGAAGGGCTACGATACATCACAAAGGTAGTCCCGATGGATTATATTAGGAGAGTGGAAACGCTAAATTTAGGAGGATCAAATCTAGCCGAAAATTGGAGAGTTTTTTGGCAAAATTTTTGCATTTTTTGCACTGCCACGAAGGTAGACAAAGAGCCTGACCCGGTAAAAGTAGCTGTTTTTTTAAATGCTATCGGACCTGAGGCAGTAGAGGTTTTTAATACGTTCAGCCTGTCGGAAGAAGAGAGAAAAGATTATGAGAAAGTCACCAAAGCTTTTGAAAATTTCTGCAGTCCAAAAAAAAATGAAATTTATCAGAGTTTTTTATTTATGAACCGAATACAAGAGCATGGCGAACCCTTTGATAGTTTCTTGGTGGACATAAAAAAATTAGCTAGAACCTGTGGATACGGAACTTTGGAGGATCGCATGCTGAGAGATAAAATTGTTACGGGTACGAGTGATAAAAGCCTACAAAAAAAGTTTCTGGAAGCAACGGATTTAGATGTCACTAAGGCGATTCAATGGGCACGTGCAGCGGAATCTACAAATGATCACGCGGCTCAATTACAAAGAAAGCAAGGAGTTACGGTACACGCAGTCAGCAAGCCACAGAGGAATAATGGAAGTAACAATTATAATAGATCTAGTGTTAGAAATAATTCTTTTAATTTTAGGGAAAACGAAAATTTAGGTAAATCAAATCAAAGTCAGGAAGTAATCATTGATTGTAAATTTTGCTTAAGAAACCATGAACGAAGGAAATGTCCAGCATTCGGTGCCCAATGTAACATTTGTAAAGGAAGAAACCACTTTGCAGTGGCATGCAGGTTTAGACCGATAAACAAATTTAGTCGGGTAAGTGAGATTAAAACTGACGATGATGATGGTGATTTTTATATTGATGTTGTGAGAAGTAGTACAAGTAAAGCAAAATCGTGGATGGAGCGCATAAGAATAGAAAATTTGTTAGTCGAGGTAAAATTAGATACGGGCGCGGATGTAAATGTGTTGCCATACGATATATTTGAAAAGTTGGAAGGGCCAAGGTTAACAGAGCCAGAAACGAAAATTCTAGCTTATGATGGGAGTGAGATTGACAATTTAGGTTCAGTTGAAGTAGAATGTTGCGTTAGGAATAAGATAAAACAAATAAAATTTTTCGTGACAAAGAGTGAAAGAACGCCCCTTTTGGGACTAAAATCGTGCACTGATTTTAACCTTGTCAAACGCGTTGAGATGCTAGGAATTACATTGACTAAAGAATTTTTCATTAAAGAAAATCCAGATTTGTTTGATGGACTAGGAAGATTTGCACAAAACGTAAAAATTGAAATTTTTGAAAATGTGGTACCGGTATGTAAGCCCGCCCGACGAATACCTTTGACGATAAAAAAGGCGGTGAAGGAGGAATTGGATAGGTTAGAGCAGTTAAACGTCATTCAGAAAGTAAACTGTGGAGTGGAATGGATGTCTAACATAGTTATAGTTGAAAAGTCTAACAAAAAAATTAGATTGTGTCTTGATCCAAGGGATCTAAATAAAGTGATAAAGCCTTTGAATTACCCTATCCCTTCATTTCGTGAACTTAGCGAGAAGCTCGGGGGTAAATCTATGTTTTCAGTACTCGATCTTAAAGATGGTTACTGGCAGATAGAACTTGATGAAATGTCAAGCAAATTGTGTACTTTCAGCACACCTTTTGGGTGCTACTGCTTCAAGAGGTTACCTTTTGGAATTAAGACAGCTCCGGAAATGTTCCAGATGCTAAATGAAGCAAATTTTAGAGATATCCCAAATATAGTCATTTATCTCGATGATATTCTTATTGCTACAGAATCGGAAGAAGAACACGATGCTGTTCTATTAAAGGTCATACAGAGGGCTAAAGAGTTAGGCATTAGGTTTAATAAAGACAAAGTACAATTCAAACAGTCTAAAGTAAAATTTTTAGGGCATGAAATAACAGAAAGTGGTATTGTATGTGATCCTGGTAGGGTTGAGGCAATAGGTAAAATAAATACCCCGAAAGACAAGAAGGATTTGCAAAGAATTTTGGGGCTAATTAATTATGTGCGCGATTTTGTACCTAATCTGTCTCATGTATCGCAACCTTTAAGAGAGTTGTTACACAAGAATAAAATATTTAGATGGGAGGATGGGCATGAGAAATGTTTGTCCCAAATTAAAAATTTAATTAAAGATGCCCCACAATTAAAAAGTTTTGACGGGAATAAACCTGTTACAATCCAATGCGACGCATCGCAGTATGGACTAGGGGCTTGTTTGTTGCAGGAGGGCAAACCAGTATGGTTCGCATCTAGAAGTTTATCTGATACAGAATCCAGATATTCACAAATAGAAAAGGAACTTCTGGCTATTGTGTTTTCATGCTCAAAGTTCCACTATTTCATTTATGGGAAACCAATCGAATTATTTACAGATCATAAACCTATAGTGGGACTATTTAATAAAGACATAACCAAAGTAGCTAACCCACGGCTACAGAGAATGTTACTTCGTTTATTTAAATATGAAATTACAATAAAGCATTTGGCTGGTACTGAGATGCTAATAGCAGACCTCTTATCGAGGCATTTTGATAGGAATAATTGCAATGCTGAAATCCCGGACCTTGATTTAGTTGTGCATTCTTTAAATGTTAGTGATAAAAGAAAAGAGCATTTTAAAAATGAAACTTCGCTCGATCCTGAGCTAAGAACTGTTGTACACTATCTAAAAGTGGGTTGGCCCAAAAGAATAAGTGAGGTCCCTGAAAATGTGAAATTTTATTGGAAGGTAAGAAACGATCTTACATTAGAGGAAGATTTAGTTTTCTTAAATGATAGAGTAGTAGTCCCACGAAATATGCGGCGAGAAGTTCTCCTGCAACTGCACCAGTCTCATCAAGGGATAGAGAGGACTAAAGCGCGTGCTCGCAGTCTAATCTATTGGCCAGGTTTAAATGAGGCTATTGAAAACTTGATAACGAGGTGCGAGATATGCCAGAAATATAGAAACTCAAACACAAAAGAACCCTATGTTCCGCACGAAGTTCCCAACATCCCGTTTGATAAAATTGGCATTGACATATTTGAGTTACAAAAAAAAAAAAATATTTAGTAGTGAACGACTACCTCTCAAAATTTTTAGATATTGCTCCCCTAAGAAATAAAACTACTAAGGAAGTGGTAGAATCATTAAAGAAAATCTTTTCATACCATGGTATACCAAAAACGATTGTAGCAGATAACAATCCATTTGGTTCATATGATTTCAAGAAGTTTTGTATGAATCACGACATTGAGGTTGTTAATACAAGCCCGAGATATCCGCAAGCAAATGGTCTAGCGGAGAAGTCCGTAAGTATAGCAAAGAACTTAATCAGAAAAAGTATGGACGCAAAGCAAGAATTGTGGCTCACACTCTTAGAGTACCGGAACACCCCGATTAAAGGTTCCCATAAGTCACCCGCAGAAATTTTAATGGGTCGTAAGCAAAGAAGCTTACTACCTGCGTCTCGAACACTTTTTAAGACACACAATGATCAGCTGAAAGTAGTAGAAAAAAATAATTCGCGAAACCGAATCTATTACAATCGGAGGGCGAAATATAGGAGGAATTTAAAAGAAAATGAAGCAATATGGTTACAGAGTGGTAAAATTTGGGAAAAGGGAGAGGTGCTGGCAACACACGAATCTCCGAGATCGTATCTAATTCAAAGAGAAGACGGATCAGTCCTTCGGAGAAACTCGTCAGTTTTAAGACCACGAAAAGTTCATGAGGTGAAGTGTTAATGCTGTACGTTTCTTTTGTGATTTGAATTGAATTGAATGAAATTTGTTGAATTAAATAGAACTTTGAAGAATTGAATTGAATTTTGCTAATTGTAGAGTATATAGTTCGTATGTATTTAGGATTGTTGTACACCTAGAATTATAATCATGTAGAACAATTATTACATTAGTACTAAGTTACCCACTAGTTATTTGAATTTTAAAAATGTAGTGTGTTGCGAAGTAATTATAGTCTTATAAGAAATGTAAGTGAATTAAATGGTAGATACATTTAAAGTAAAAGGGGGAGATGCAGTATACAGCAGTATACGTGTTAGTGCTAGTGCTAACAGTAGCGAGACTAAAGGTCCGCTAGTCCCCTAGAGTCAGTCTAGAATCAAGTCTCGTACAATAAAGATCAACTAAAATCTAAAGAGCGGTCTTTTAATTACTACAATAACAATTCCAAATGCAGAGTTCTCCATAATGGAAAATTATCCGACAGCTTTGAGGTGAGCTCAGGAGTACGACAAGGATGCCTACTTTCACCATTACTATTTCTTATAGTAATAAATGACATCCTTGTCAGCGCTCTAGATAATAGAACAGGCGGCATACAATGGGGTTTGGTAGACCGCCTTAAGGATCTCGACTACGCCGATGATATCTGTTTGCTGGCCCACAGACACCAGGACCTCAAAAATATGTTAAACAATTTGGCAACAGAAAGTAGTCCAGCAGGCTTACGGCTAAATCCGACTAAAACTAAAGAAATGCGGATAAATGCAAACACCATTGAATCCTAAAAATCCGCTGGCAAGATAGAATTTCAAACGAAGAACTATGGCGCCGTGCCGGCCAAGAAAGGATAGACGACCAAATCAGGCGAAGGAAATGGAATTGGGTAGGCCACACTTTGCGACGCGAAAACGAAAATCCAGCCAAACAGGCCCTTGACTGGAATCCACAAGGTTCCCGTCGAGTAGGAAGACCTAGAACAACGTGGTGGAGAACCCTACTAGAAGAAGCCGCAACAACTGGGAGATCCTGGTCGGGGCTAAGAGCTGTCGCGCAAAACAGAGTCCGCTGGAGGGCAACTGTTTCCGCCCTATGTCCCATGAGGGATTAAAGGAGTTTAAAGAAGGAGAAGATTAGATTATCTGTACCCACTGAGATTGGGGAAAGGACAGTACAGGTTTAAGTGAAGATAAGACAGTACTTTGCTTTGGTAGCGTTGAATTCGACACGGTTCTTGAGGCCCTAATAAAGAACGAGTTCAATGTCCCTGTTGAGAGAGTTGGACATGAGTTTATTGTCTAGCAAACAAGGTCTGGAAAGTACTTGTCGAATGCGTAGGAGTAACGCCGAGTACCGTCATCGGCAAAACTGTGAAGTGGGCTGGAGGGGATTTATAGCAAATCGTTACTGAATATTAGAAAGAGGGCTAGTGAAAGAATTAACCCTCGCCATCCAAAAGTACCGTGATTAAACGGCTAGAAAGAAAGCTCTTAATCCAATTCGTCGATACCAATAGCTTTGAGTTTAGAGAGTTTAGAGTTTAGAACATTGATTTTGGAGAGAACAGCAGTAATTGCTATTGGGCGGTAGTTGGCTTCACCTTTTATCGGAATGGGCTGAACATGAGCTGGTTTCCAGGAATTCGAGTAAACACCGTAAAGGATGCTAGGGCAAATAGTTTGCGCAGAGGTTTAGCCAAAGGTGAGGCATACATATTTCTTAAGTATCATAGGGGGAATATTGTCACCCCAATATCTGAGATATTTATATACCTTGCGAGCTCTGAGGAAAATTCCGTCCATTGAATGGGCGTTGCGCTCGAGAACCGGAGGTCATGTATCAGTTTCAGTTAAAGTAAAATTTGAAGTGAACAGAAATTCAAATAAGTCGGCCTAAGATTTGCTTTCTCTAATCAACTCCTTCTCATATAGGAGGTTGTGAAACAGGTAAAATTCTTCTCGACGCAGGTTGCCAAGAACCAGAAGTGTTTGCTGACTACGCTGTTGTTGATTTGGATTTCCTGATGATGAAATTGCAGGAGTTTCTAAACTTTATAAGCTCACGCCGAAGTAACTCGTTAGGGGAACGTCTGAACGCTCTATAGGCGGCTTTCTTAGCTTGAATTTCGTTTATACACTCCCCTCATATATATGTAGATGTATTTTCTCACACCATAATGCAAATGGGTTCCCTTATAATAAATCAGACGCATACACAAACGGATAATCTTAATGTCCTCATTCCCTTTATATTCAAAGCCGATACGCAGCAAAACTTGACTTATTGACGCAATTAAACTACTCAAAAAAAAAAAAAAAATAGAGGTTAAGTGTGACTTTCGCTCCTCAACAAAACTCACCGCGTGTTTATTGAGAAAAACATGTGCTCCAGTGCTGATATCTTCGAATTCGAACATTTCAAACTTTTTTTCAAACCAGCAATTAAATGTTCTGCTTTTTTCGCCTGTTTTTTTCTTCGAGCGATTAACTAAATAAAATTTCCCACTAAAATATAAATAAACATATTTCACGTACAACAAACCGACGACTGGTGAGCTCGTTTTTCTTGAACGTCGATAATGTAGTATGATAAATCGGAAGGGCCATTCATTATACATAACGAAAATGCCCATAAAACAAATTTATCAATACATTCGCCTGTGGAATGCCCGCGTGCACAGCTTAGTTCTTGGCCATTTAAATCTTTTGGTTAAGATTGGACGTCGTGAGGCCGAATGTGCTCCCATTAAAAATGGATAAAAATTCTACCGCCATCATATCCCCCTTAAAAAGGCAAGCGGCCGTGGATCGCCCGCTATAAGCCCATTTTTATTTTTACTCGGGATATTAAACTGAAAGGATCTTGAACTAAATAGTTCTTAAATTTAACATATTTTAAATATTTTTTCTTAATAGTGCTTCTATAAATAAGCTTAATTGCACATTTTCCACCAGTTAAGGGATTAAATTATTAGACATGATTCCATCACTGCAACAAAATGTATTTTAATAATTAACGCAAAGTAAACTGCAAACGCCCCACGATAACTCCTCCCGTTTGCGTGCTTGTTCGACATATTCAACAGACCCACAAATGACCCAATCGTAATGAGAATGAAATAGAATTTATGTGAATTACGGGTGATCAAATCATGAATTTATTTGCCCTAAATTGAACCCATTTCGCTAGTTTGAAGCTTTTTGGTCAGTGTTATAAGGCTGTAGACCAGAGATAAGTTGGTTTTTACTTTTTCATATCTAGAGTATATTTTACACAATTCTGACCTAACTACACTCTTAATGTGCCTTTATGATAAGATTGTCAATGGTGGGTAAAACTTAGTTCGTACTCGCACAGTAAAGGTTCATGCAGGATTCAGAACATTGCCTTCATTTAATGTGTTCTGCTAGTAAAATATTGAAAATCAGGATAAGAAAACCGACCATTCACGTTTTCTCAATCTTCACCACACAAATGCTGAGTCTACTAAAGTTGACAGTGTCCTGAGTATGACTAAGTATTTTATTGAACTATTCAAACAAAGAAATAAATTTTGAATCAATTGGAACAACGTTAATGACAATTCGAATAGATAAACTAGTTGGGATGTGGGTTCGACCCTACACTATAAAGCGAATTCATTTTGAGCGTGTTGAAGCGCTGATGATAAACTGCAATGGTAAAAACTTCATTTTCAATTCGAACGATTTCAGGAGATAGTACCAAAATTAATCAATGTAACGGATTTGTCAAACTTGTCCGAAAAGGCCAAACTGTAATCACTGGAAATCCCGCGATGAGCTCAATTCCCAAAACTGTAGGACGTGGAAAGCAATCCGCCGTTCAAACAGTTCTGAACTAAAGTTTGAAAATTTCGTCATGTTTGTAATGGTTAACGTATTTGTTGAATGGTTTTTAAAGAAAACTCAGATTTTGACGAGTGATGACTCTTTGGGAAACTATTGCTCGGCTGAATCCATAAAAGTGAACTTCATTTTCGATCGGCACCTCAATGAAGTCAATATCATTTTTGGTTTGCGTTCTATCGAGCATGTACAAAAATCACTTACGCCCTTTAAACATAGATACCGCTTGATCGAATTTTATGAAAATCTTTTCAAAGTGTACTTTCGGTAATACGCTACGATCGGCACCTCAAAGAAGTCGGTATCATGGTTGGTTCGTGCTATATCGTGCAGGTACAAAAATCACTTACGTCGCTTAAACAAAAAAACGGCTGGACCGAATTTCATGAAAATCTTTTCAGATCATATTTCGGTTAATACGCTTCGAACGACACCTCAATGAAGTCGGTATCAGTTTTGGTTCGCGCGATATCGTGCAGGAAAAAATGACCACATCCGTACGCACACACACACACATACTTCCTCCCAATTTTTTGCTTAAAATGCTCCTGGGACCTTGAAAGATGAAAATACGTTGAAATTTTCGATTTCAATTTTCGGACCGATTACAATAACTTCCTATAGTGGGAAGTTAATATGGAACGAACTGAAATGGAATGAGTAAAGATTGAAAGGATAAAAAGGTCGACAAAATTCCAGAAAAGACGACCTATCAAAATCCCTTACAAGCATTATGCAGTTATTCTCAATAACAGAACGTCAACATTTTTTAAAATGTCAGAAAACTTGCAGCAATCACTGGCGGAATAGTTTTTCATATGTTGAAGACAAATGACGGCTTTGTTTTTGGAGAGACAGTCAGTGCCTTTGATATGTGATAAGTTGCTGTCCGCAGGCGGGATGTTAGGATATGCATATATGGACGAAGGACGTATCCGTAATATGAGCCTGACGAACAAAATGGATATGTCTTTCCGTAAAAGCTCTGCTCTGCTGCCCATTTTTCTCAAGAGCTTTCCATGTCAGCTGTTGTCATGGCCAATTATTACGTTATCTTCTTTTTGTGATGTTTGCCATAATTTTGAAAAGACTTTTATCTGACTTTTTTGTGGGGGAATTTGCCTTTTTTTTTCGACATCAGGACTGTTTTATGTGATAACCGAGAGATACTTACACTGTCTTGGAAACGGTTTTAAAAAGTGCCAAAATGCTATATTCTAAGCGAAATGGGGTGATATATAAGAAATATTATATACAAAAAAAGCTGTCTTGAAATCTCTTTCTTCATAAAGGATTCCCAAAAGGATCACAAAATGGCAAGAGTTGTAACTAGCGTTATGACATATCCAAAAGGATTTCTTATCATATGAAGGGGATAGCTACCAGTCATGGCTCTACGTAAATATTATTCCTTCCAAAAAAGTGTATTTGTGTTTGTATTATAATAAATCCAGCCAGTATCTTTTGTACTATAAAATTCCTTTTCCTGGATTTAAAGGATTGAGTAAACTCATCACTCTTTATCCATGTGCATAATATCATGGAGTCCTTCGGTGGAAAAGCTTATTAAAAGAGCAATGAAAGGGATAATAGTGAATTCTTAAATGTCCTTTGTTCTACAGTGTACGAATAGGAAATTTCGCATTATTTTTTTTTTTTTTAGATTTTTTCGGAGGATTTTTTCTTTCTTTTTGCGTAGAAAGTTTAAAATTACCGGGAAGAAAAGATGGAATGAACCTTTTGTTGATTTATGAGCCACTGGATTTTCATGAAAAAAGTATTTCAAATGTAATAAAATTGAATAAAAAATCATTTCACTTCGTAAATTGTTCGTAGTTGTCGTACTTGTCGTACTTCGTAGTTGTTCGTAGTTTTCGTAGTTCATTTCCATATATTTTTTAACTACGACATTTTGTGTGAAGTACGAAGCTACTGAGTTTCTAAAACGGCTTCGTAATTTTCAATTGTCGTAGTTGATGTTGACAGTTGTCAGCTATTTTGAATTATTAAATTGAATTTAATTGCTATGAGTTTAAAAGATGGCTAGCGAAACATTGAGCATGGCTTTATCGATTAATGCTTCCAATAATTTTTCTTTTTCGCTTTTTCTTTACATTTTCTCACAAATCAACCACTTTAAAATATCACAACTTAAAATGACACTTAGCAATAATATGAAAAATGAACTACGAAAAATCTTCAATATAGTCGTTCATGTCAATCGAACTACGAGACTACGAAACTACAAAACTACAAATATTTGAAAAGTGAAATGAATACCCTTAATATGTTCATAAGAATGCATTATTTGTCCAGGCCCTGTAGTCAAAATTTTACTAAAACCTGGCGCTAAAAATAATAGTAGAAATGATTTGTGGTACAAGAGGAGTTTTTTAAGAGTATTTTAGGAAAAATGCACACCTATGGAAAGTGGGGAAATTCCCGGAAAGACTATATTCCATAAATAAAACGGATGGGGTTGAAAATTTCGATATATTGTATAGGAACAACTTGTAGAGCGTGAAAATCTTCACAAAAACGTCTTCACATGTTTTTATATATCTATATCTATAAAAAGCTCGTGCCCCAGTGTTTGTTACCGAACTCCTCCGAAACGGGTTGACCTATTTTTATGAAATTTTTTGTGTATATCTGGTAGGTCTGAAAATAAGTAAATATAAGGGTATGATAACTAGAATACCATAAGCAATATAGTATACTGAATATACCGTTAGATCTATGGCGGCCGTCTCAAGAGGGCGGATTACCACTTTCTTCACAACCTCCTAGACATGGATATCAAGTGATATGAAGTTGATAGCAGTTAATTGTGGTGATGCAATTTTAATTTACCATTAAAACAGTAAATATTTATTTTTGAAATCTATTTGTATATCCTTATTTCTCAAAAACGAACAGGGAAGTCTTCTTCCCTGTTTCGGAAGAAGGAAAAATGAAAACTTTGCAGCTTGCAAAACTTAAACCTTCAAAATAGCTTCGCAGCAGGGACGGATTGGCCCCCCTTACCGGTCCGAGCATTTCGATAGTGACCGGCCACAAAAAAAAATCTGAACACTCAACTTCCGGCCCGCTGGCAGCCCGGCTTTTCGAGCATTTACTCGAATGGGCCTTAGGCCAATCCGGCCCTGCTTCCCAGGAAGCTAAATAGAAGAAAATCGAACAAACTGCTTTTTCCTAATGACGTGCAATGCTAAATATGATATTGATAGAGATACGGAAGGGAAGCACTTCCAAGCAGCCTAATCATGGCTTCTTCATGCATTAGTGAATGCTTCTATTTCCCAGTATTTCCTTCTTTTTATGTTAAAATACACTTAGACAAAAGAGACAGTTTTAGACAAAAGCTTATATGAAAAAGAACAAACAAATCTGAAAGTTAGTGCAGCCGAATCGTCACTTTAACAATTTTAGTTATGTGGAGCAAAAAAGAACAGTTTTTTCCACTATTAAAATAAACCTTTAAAACCTTTTAATTCAAATAAATTTAAAATATGTTTATATTAATAATAAATATAATTTTAAAAATTGTTTGCTTTAAATCAGTTTAGAAAAGCAATTTTAAAGCCATCTATCATTTTTTTTGGCAATTAACTCATGTGTATAAGCATGTTGATAAAGCAGTTTTACCCCCATTAGGTATACGGTTAAGCAGTGTTACTATATTTGACCGCAATCAAGTTTCAACGTGTCATAATCGGGAATTCCCCCAATTTAAAATTCCGTAAAACATATTTCGCGATATACAAGAAGTACAAGTTTAATAACTTTCCTTGAGGAAGTTGTGCAGTGAGACGTAAGATAAAAAGAATTGAAGAATCGAAGTGAAGAAAAAAAAAGACTTAAGGAAGTCACCTTTAGGTGCGGGGGACTTTTGTAAAGAGAATTTTGTGGATTAGAATTTAAATGTGAACACGGATCTTAACCCAAAAAAAAAAAAAAACAATAATAAACTCACCGCATTCACGTTAATTATTTTATTTTTTTTTCTTTCGTGTTAATTCATGTTTTTTCACGCGGTGGTGAAATCCTACGCAAAGAAAACGAAATTTTACTTTATTTTTATATAAGTGTATAGGTGTGCTTGCATGCGTATATGTAGATTTGTGTTTCATTAAAAAAAACTGAGAATTTACAGTTTTTTTATTGCAACTTCTACAGTTTATACAGTTTTTTTCGAACTAATACATATACAGTTTTCCTCTCAGAATCAGTTGGCAACGCTGCTTGGATACCCTCGGGCGTTCTAAAACCTTTCGTAATGAATGGAACTAAAAAAGTATGAATGAATTGTTATTATTTTTTTTTTGTTAAAATTGAAAAAAAAAAAGTTATAGCCTATAAAAGAAAATATTGGCTAAGTCTTATAACTTCTTAATTATTAAATTTAAGACTAAATAGCTAATATAATAAATTGTAGATAATTCAATTCTAAACCAGGGGTTGAAACCGAAACTAATAAAGCTTACGATTACTGTTACGGTTACACATTTTTTAATCGTTCGGGTTGTGATTAGGGTTACGATTATTTATTTTTTAATGATTACGATTAATTTTTTCTAACCGGTTACGTAACCTGTTATACTAGGGTTATCATGAGGAGTACCAATATACAATACAATCAGTTTCATTTTTATAACAAATTTAATTAAAAATCAATTATTTTGAACATTTTTGGACACTTTTAATAATATAAATTATAAAATATAAACTTTTAAACCGAAAAAATAATTTGCTCGAATTAAGGTAATCGCGTCAACCAGAGTAACATCTAATTTCGCTCGAAGATTGCCGACAGTAAATTTTAAGCCAGAAAACAATCGTTCGACACTGACTTGTGTTGCCGGGACACCAAGTACAACCCTAGCCAATTGACACAAGATGGGATTTCTTCTGCGCTCCAATATTCCAGGACGTTGGTACTAAGCTACTTAGCTCAGCTAGCCATCCAACGAGCTCAGCGCTCAGCCGCTGCTCAGCTTCTGAGTGCGCTGGATGCGCCCAATGTATCGGAATATCGGTTATTTATATCTTTTAGACCCGTTCTACACGTTCAACTTTTCGTTCAACTTCAACACTTTTTACTCTTTTCGTCTATTAGTTTATTTTTGTTTCCTTTTATCGCTTTTCTAGGAACTCAGGTAACCCATTCGTAGAACCGATTAATAAGGGTTACAGAGTTATCGGTTACGGTTATTGATTCCGGTTTGGAAAATTCCAACGTTTCGATTAGAGTTATGATTACGGTTACCAAAAATAAACCTGTTATTAAATGATTACGGTTACGGTTAAGGTTACGGTTTCGACCCCTGTTCTAAACAAAAAGTCTTTTTATATATTTTGTGTAAGATGTACGGTTACGGAGATATAGTGGAAAAATCATTTGCACAGCTTTTTCAAG